>JAOTOL010001410.1:0-25000 GCA_034440575.1 Imbricaverruca yamaguchii | reverse complement strand
GACGGGATATACCGCCACTTGGCACGTCAGCACCCATAACCGCTCGTGGTGGGTATGTGAAAGCACAGGCATGCGTCGGAGAAACGCGTGCAAGCGTTGAAGTTTTTGCCAATCGTTGCCTACAAGATGTCAAAATTCCTGCGAAATTTCAGCGTTGACCCTTGTCAAGAGGTAAGGAAATGTAATAGTTGCTAGCATTTAAAGGACACGCGAGGAGGCAATGCGCTTCGCAAAATGACGCCACTTTTAGAAGTACGCTTCGTGCCACGAACGAGTGTCATATTCCAACGGTTTTAGTGGTCTGAACTGACTGGCAGAGCAGTCGCAACCGCCCAGGCAACATTAGCTGGTTGCATTGGTTATTTAGCTTCAGGGTGCACCGACCACGGTAATCATTTACCGTCCATAAATAAGAAGGGTTTACTGGAAACGATATGACCACCAGGATAGCCAGGCCGCATCGCCAATTGGAAAGAATTGCTCCATCACACAAGCCCATCCGGTGCGCGGTCAGTGGTCACCAGAGCCGTTACTGCGACCCATATTGGCACTTGTGACGGGCAAATGGCAAGGTGTGCGCCTTTGCGGGAACTGAAACCACCATGCATGCCAGTGCTGCCTTTCAGACAAATTACCACCACACAGAACGGCTTAGTGGCGCCATAGCACTCAGCCCTGAAATATCCGCGGGACATGCAGACACCGTGAGGCGAATACATACGAATGGCTTTAAGCGATGATCGAGTCGCAGTGGGAGCCATAAGGTTCACTGTGCCGGTGCGCGACGCGTCCTAAGCCTGATTGGCTGGACAGGCGGCGGCGACATCTTCATCGCCGGAAGACCCGCCTGGCAGCAGCTGATGGAGCGCACGCGGCTCGGCCAGCTCTCAGCCTGGTTTATGCTGATCATACGGCCGACGTACGGCCAGCGACTGCATGATGGAGGGCATGGGCTAGTGATTTGCGGCCGACAGTTTCCAGTATGATGAAGGGCATGGGCCAGTGATTTGTGACCGACAGTTTCCGGGTGGCACCACGGATGGCGGTCGTCTCTCATCAATTTCACTTGCAAGACACCAGCAGGACATTCCTTGTGCAGGGCCACCCGAGCTGCTCGGGGTATCCTAGTAAGCCTATTGAGATCGGATGCAGGCAGCATAGGAGTTGATCTTCAATTGAATTGATCGTGCAATGAACTGGTTAAGTGTCAACGTGCCTGGCTCCGGCACGAATCTCATCAAAGCTCAGCCATCTGCACTGTATAAAGCATCGAGGATTTCAGGTGACTGACAAATGGTTCGGCCAGGGCTTCCCACGCTACCGAGGTAGTTAATGCGCCACGCTTGCAGACCATCGGCTCGTCGACCGACAGCGTCCCAGGCGACGCAGTAGGGGCTCCGCATTCTCGTGATGGGGTTTGGTTGTTGCACCGTAATTGCCTGCATGAAAAGCCTCGGTGAATTAAACAACCCAGACAGCTGGAAGATTTCGGACCGGCATGGCCGGCGTGAGCGGAATCGTCCAGTCTCCAGCTACCTGTGTTCCACCTCATCTTGTCCCCAGAAGTGCAAAGGACAGGATCACGGGAATCAGTACCGCCAATTCCATCCATGCACAAAGAAAAGCCCATCTTCTAGTCTTCCAATCGACAGCGAAGATTGCCAATATATTTCGGTGCTCGTTTGGCATTCAGCATCTAACGTTGACTGCTTCTGAGCCTAGGACTCGGCGAGGTGACAATGCTATCAAAGTGAGGAAGGCAATCAACTGAATTATATGGGTCCGATCGCAGCAAACGACCATCGAGGATTTTTAACGTGCGATGTTGCATGCGATAGGAGCAGAGTGTCTGTCTGCCCGAGTATCGCGGTGAGCAGTCGGGTGACTCTGGAGGCCGTCTGCTGTGCTCGCGGGGTCCATGCGATCGCCACACCCACCCGGCGCCTTGCGTCACATCGGAACGCGACTCCTATCGAGCCGCCAGCGCTCCTGAGTGAATGCATGCGGCTGGCGGCCAGGCGGACGATGCACACTCGGCCCATTGCAACATCTTGCTTGAGCTTGGCTTGTTTAGGAGACAAGGCTGAGTTTGCGACCCGCGAGTACACACTGCGATGCCCGGTCCGCCGCAAGGGCTACACAGCCGGAATTCGGCTGATTTGTCGGGGAACGAAATACTTAAACCTGACCTATCCTTAAAGTTGAAGTCTATGTATTTTCACTTACAATGATAATATTTTCATGAACTTCAATATCAGATTGATGGAAATGGAAGGTTTTTATGGTTACAGCCTGAGATAAAATAAAAAAGAACATTTTGAAATTGATAGGTTTCGTATATGCACAAAATAATGGAAACATCTGCCCACATCAGGCCATTCAGAGGTCTCGCCTCAGCAACATCCACTACATCTCGGATTACCAGAAATTGATGAAAGTTATGAGCCAACGCAATTCTGCTTGCGTACTGTACCAGTGAGCTTTTGCTATTCACAATGTCTTTGGGGTCACATTTCCTGAAGCAATATGATAAAGGCTTCCTACATTATGGTAGATTACAGCATCGCACGCAAACGTCAGATCCCCTTGATGGGTAAAAATGTCTCGCACCACCTCTACTCCAAATGCAATTTTACACTACAGGCTGAACGAGAAAAGGAAGTGTGTTCTAGTCTGAACGACATGTGCCCTCTGAAGAGCTCTGATTAAATATTTCCCACACAAGAGTACCCAGAAGTAGATATCGCAAACAATACCACATGTTGAGGCATACCTTCCCCCATTGGATGGCACACTGAACGTCATTAGTTTCATCAATTAAACATGCAGCTCGCCTATGAACGGAAGTTTCCAAAGTATACATAAGCAACCAAGAAGACATCCAAAGAGAATCGCTTTCGCTTCTCCCTCCAAAAATGGTTTCCTGTCTCGAAGATAGTGGATGAGATAACTTATGTTTGAAAGGCATGACACACATCACATTATTATAAGAATGTATAATCAAATATTGGCATTGGTTTCCAAGATAGTTCTAAGTGATTGCTAGTTTGACTGGCGCATTGAGAGAGGGAGACAGCAGCCACTGTTCGTAAATACAGGCAGAAGTACTGTCCCTAACCTCCCCAAAACGAAACATGCCGAAAATCAGGAACCGATGCAGTCGTCAAGTCACGGACCAATAACTTTGGGCGCCATACATATAGCCACCTGCTGCTCATGTGCCTCTAAGCCCAAGTGATCAACCAATCCATCAACGTACCAATAACTCGAGGTGCATGATTATAAAACACAAACTGCTCTGGTATTCGAGAACAGAGTTAGACTTCGGCTGGTGAGTGCGACGCAGCGCTGCAAAACAACCGGAGACTGCACAGTGACGTGCTGCACGAACACCAAGAATAAATCGTTATAAATCATCTCGTGCAATCAGAATCACTTATGATCCCATCGAGTGAAAGCAATCGGCATCCGAAGCAACGAGGAGCGGGTTGCGATTAAGATACTAAAACTGATAGCGTAGGACTCGAACTTATCAGTGAAATATCGCAGGATGTCAAGTTTTCGCTTTAAAAATCTTCAAACCCGAGCCCAAGCAGCAGATTGATTATTGGGACTTGGGAGTACACTGACAGTCATGTCATATGATGTACAGTGCAGGGAGTGGTCTGAGATATTTTGAGCGAGAGCCCTGTCCATTGCCTATTACGGAAGCCATCATCACGGTCCAGCCGACTCCGCCGCCCCGTAGTGATGCTGAGACAATGAGAAAGGGTCCGGGACTGCGAAGGTCAGGGCCATGACTGCGGGGGCCACGGTCCCCGTAACTAACGTACTAGACGAATTCCCGGCACCGGATTCAAGCAAAAGAATCCAGCTATTCGGAGGTAAATGTAAATTGAACGACGAGCATGCAAATCAGCAGCGGATTTGTCTACAGAGGTGTCCATAACGCCACAAATGTGGTGTCAGAAAAGTCCGAGAACGACTTTTTAGCTTTCAGCTAAGTATGCCCAAATTCATGCTATTTTCAATGATTGATTCATTGGGGATCAAATTGGATATTTTTTTTCCACCACGAACACCTATCAGTATTCACTCCACATCCTTGCTGCATAAACCGATTAGTGCCATGCCATATAAATTAGCAGAGAATGAACCATACAATAGCTGGGAACTAACACAGATTCAGTCAGGAGGGGAGCCTCCACAAAGTCCCATATCAGATCCGGAATACTTTAGGGCAGAACTCTGTATTGGTTCGGGGAGGGTGACAGTGGGCTGCACCTAGAGCAACACAGAGCAACCCACGAGTCGTGAAAGATGCAATTATGTGCGGATTAGAGAGGGAGAGATAAAAGATACCGTGAATCAGGTTTGTCACATCGTAAGAAGAAAAAAAAACAATGTAGCAGTTCCCGCGAGATAATCTTGATATCTTCCCCGTAATGGTCAAGCTATATTTTGCAGCGATAAAGGCACAAATAAACTGCTACCTTACATCATGAGGAACATGTACGTTTACTACTTGCATACCAAACAAGAAGTACGAACATAATAAACTGATGATATATTGAAACGATATCCAATGAACCACCAAAAATGTGTCTGGTTATGCTAAATGGCATCTTCAGGTTCCCATATATAAGTAGGTAGGATATAATTGGCACCATGAATGTGCACAATGCCCGAGCTCAACTAAGGGACGAATATTTGTATGTGCACTACTTGTGGAAATGAAAAGAGAACAAGTGATTCGTAAACACGACAATCAAAAACCATCAAAATCGACAACGCTGACGTTTGAGGCGGCAGTACATTTCATTGGCATCATCACCTACAATAGTCAGCACAAAGTTGTCCGACGTCTTGGAAGCCGTATTGCTTCCACAACGGAAACAACTACGCATCTCCGGAAGCATGACTAAGTAATGAAGTATCCATGACTTTTTGGATTTCAGCTAAGCATACCAAAGCGTATGTCTTTGCGAAAGAAAATTAATCCGAATTCTTGCTCGGATGGCTTAGTTGAATTTGCTCTGGTGGATTATGATAATGTGTCGGGGAGAGTTGGCTGCGTGAACCACGGAGTTTTCAGCTGAAATGACGCGCTTTGAAGGGACGCGCTGGCTAATGACTTCGGCTCTTGTCCATAACACCAACGCTGGCTTTTTAAGCGGCGGTGGATTGGTTTAGCATTACCGTCTGGAAATAATTGGCGAAAAAATGCCAGGGACGGAAAAAAATTAAACGCTGTGTTAAAAAAAATAATGTGATAGTGATCAACCGTGATATGCTACGTACGCTTTGTAGCAAGTTCACAAAAATATTGTTTTATATTTAGCCGATTTTCGAGTAGGTCCTACACGGTTCATCCAAATATTACTCTTAATCGAATTGGCTCTGGCTACCTGTCCCTACCTAGGTGCGGGGGGAGGGGTGTGTGATTTTTAGTGTGATTTTTTTGACTATTCACATTATCTGCAGTTGTGAACAACACCTATGACAGCGAGTCATTCTGACATGCGCGCTAATTTTAGCAGATGATAATCAAGACAGATGCCAACACTGGTCCCGGCACAAGTACGATGAGCTCCAATGAACGAATCGAAATAAGTTAATTGGAATATATTGACCCAAGGCTTCTAATCATATTTATGCATCTCTGCTGAAATGCAGAAACAACTTTGAGGAAAATGGCTTGCCAAGAGCCACCTGCAAATCCATTATCCATCTAATTCTATCGTTGTTGTGTGAAGACGATTAATCAGCAAATTGTGGATAAGTACATGAAGTTTTATTGAACTGATTGAGCCCAGTGACCTATGTAGATTGACTGGGAATTATGAAATATTGGCGATGATTCATAAAACTCCACATCGAGGTTTGAAAGCACTTCGAGCCATATCGGAGTTTGGCCCTTCTCAAAGGTATACTAAACCATGTATGTATATATATATATATATATATATATATATATATATATATATATATATATATATATGTATATATACATGTATATCCGAAGGCACATACCATACTGGTGTGAAGCCAGATATATATACTAACAAGGTAGTGAACCGCACAATTGTCGATCCAGGTTTGAACATTCTGCAGTAGGGAACCGGAAAATCCCTGCATCATGGGGAAAGACAAACAACAAATGACGAAGGTGTCCGAGACGTTTTGTTCTAAATGAGCATTAGACAGGCGGTTTGAAAATGAGCGTTTGGAGAAAATTAACCTTACGACATACTATAAAGGAACTGCCCCTCCCCTGCCATAAATCCCGGAGGTATATTCGTCAGAGATTAGCAATGTAGCTTGTCGAAAACTTTTTGTTATTTAAAGTGGACCGGCAGCTGATTCCACTTTCCTGGTGCGACCGTCTCAGTTTGTGTTTCGGACAGGGAACGCCCACGTAGCACCTTGGCATATCTTCGCGCCATTGACGTTTGCAGCTCGTCAAGTCAAGACAATTTGTTCACGCTCACGAATGCATTTTGCTAGAACAGAACCGCACCAGGCGGCCAGTGGCCAGCCCGGATGCACCGTACCTGTATGGTGCCAAGACGACCGCAAACAGCCACGTCACGTGTCAACAGCGGACTTGAAACCGGTGTGCGAGGTTGGTGTTGGCTTTATCAACAATACGGGTCACAGCCCGCCCTCAGCGTCAGGGAGCGGCCGCACTGCAGCACCGAAACAAGCTCCCAACCAAACTGGTGCTCGAGCTCACCACTCATAATCTGGTAGCGCTCTCGGCCTCTTCTGACCTCGCCTTTTGGCGGCGCGTTATGTTAGCGGCCGCGTCTTCGCTCAAAAGAACCGCCAAAGTCCCTGTTTGAGGCACTGCTACTCAGCGGACGAACACACTCGGTCCTCTGACACACCGAGCCGACAACTGCGACACAGCCTGTTTGGAGGTCAGTCCTGCAGCGCGGCCACCGAGCAGCTAACATAAGAGCCGGCGAGGTATGCGCGCGACTCGCCAGCCGGCTTCTCAGCCCCGTCTGACGGCGGCGGCGGCGGAGGTGCAGCCTCGCAGCGCCGGTCTCGCCGCGCCGCGCCGCGCCGCGCCGCTCACAGCTCCAGTTCTCCTGCCTGCAGCCGGTCCGGCCGGCCGGCCGTTGCACAACACTCGCGATGCCGCACCTGTTGATCGAAAGTCAACTTTTTCGTCCGAGCTGTCAGCTATCCCCGGTGGTGAAATGAATCGCAATACCCGACATGAAACATCAACAACACGTCCATTGCAAGGCTGTATTTCTGTGACGGCTTTAAAGGAAGCCCGCGAATGTCTGTCTGTTTCCATGTGGCAGGAGAGCTACACAATTTAAACGCAGCGCTATTACTTGGTACTGTTGTGGTTGGCGTCTATACTGTCCTCGTGGGCTATTAGCCCGAGGTGAACCCTCGACGGCAATATTTCAGCCGGCTCGTCTGAAATGTCCGCCCCACCTGGTGTCGTGCGGTGGCGAGGATACTAATTGTTCTAGAAGATAACTATATTTCTGACATCATCAATGGAATGACAGGGGCTTGGAAATGAGCCTCAGTTAACCTATAATCGCCATGGATTAGGTTCCAGTTGTACATTCAGGGGTTTTCAGGTAAATTGAAGCAATTTAGTTAAATTACAGGCGTACTGAATGGTTTGGAACGCTGTGATTCCTTTGCAGTCGCACTGACTCTTCAATTGCTGTCATTCATTACCTTCAGTACCCGTAGGCTCCTCTTCACCATCTCCACTCCCCCAGTCCCAACAGGACGGCCATGGCTTTTCTATGAGTCAGACCTAATATCGACAACAGACAATAACCGATTACGGTCAGTCTGTTCGAATACATTAATGACTGAGATATGCGTATGATTCCAATTAGTGTTAACTTAACAATCACACAGATAAAACAATTATTATTCCTTCGACATTATATCCAGGATGGGTCGACGCAACAGCATGTAGCTATGTTTATCGCGACAACTGCTCGTGAATATTCAATGGACAAGTGGTAATCGAAAGAGCATGCGTGCCACTTCGGTGGATCCCGTGAAAGCCCGCAAGTTCGGCGAACATTAAAAGCAGTAGTTCGGCTGATCCATGCATTGCAAAAACAACATGCATGATCTCAAGGATATTCTTGCACAACTGTCTTCTTATTCTTAAGGTCCTAACGGGATATACCCTAAGTAGCTTATGCAATCCAGTGTATTTTATGCTTGTGTTGGTCCACAAGCAGTTGTATTTAGCATAACGATATATAGTCCAGTGCCTCGTCCATTTGGATGGCAGCACTGTTGTTTAGGCTTACACAACTGTAAAAGATATATCGAGCTGTTTCCCTCCAGTGCACATGTAAATTATAGTCAGTCAGGACACGGCAGCAGCGACTGTCAGTTCTGATGCAATATCCGCTAGCTGAGATACACCATCAGCCGGCTGTTGTCCAGTATCAGCCAGTTGTGGTACGCTATCAGTCAGCTCTAGTACGCTGTCAGCCGGCTGCGCTTCATTATCAGGTGGTTATGGCACACTATCAGCCAGCAGTGATACGCTACCAGCCAGTTGTAGCACAGTATTTGCCAATTGTGGTCCACTACCAGCCCGTTGTGGGACCGTATCGGCCGTCGTCGGCGGAGAGACGCCACGGGCGACGGTCCAGTGCCGGCCGACAGTGTCGACAGGTGTGGGTGACGAGCACGGGGTGCCAACACCAGTGGGGGGCCGGCCGACAGTGTCGACAGGTGTGGGTGACGAGCACGGGGTGCCAACACCAGAGGGAGGCCGGCCGACAGTGTCGACAGGTGTGGGTGACGAGCACGGGGTGCCAACACCAGAGGGAGGCTGGCCGACAGTGTCGACAGGTGTGGGTGACGAGCACGGGGTGCCAACACTAGAGGGAGGCCGGCCGACAGTGTCGACAGGTATGGGTGACGAGCACGGGGTGCCAACACCAGTGGGAGGCCGGCCGACAGTGTCGACAGGTGTGGGTGACGAGCACGGGGTGCCAACACCAGTGGGGGGCCGGCCGTCAGTGTCGACAGGTGTGGGTGACGAGTACGGGGTGCCAACACCAGAGGGAGGCCGGCCGACAGTGTCGACAGGTGTGGGTGACGAGCACGGGGTGCCAACATCAGAGGGAGGCCGGCCGACAGTGTCGACAGGTATGGGTGACGAGCACGGGGTGCCAACACCAGAGGGAGGCTGGCCGACAGTGTCGACAGGTGTGGGTGACGAGCACGGGGTGCCAACACCAGTGGGGGGCCGGCCGACAGTGTCGACAGGTGTGGGTGACGAGCACGGGGTGCCAACACCAGAGGGAGGCCGGCCGACAGTGTCGACAGGTGTGGGTGACGAGTACGGGGTGCCAACACCAGAGGGAGGCCGGCCGACAGTGTCGACAGGTGTGGGTGACGAGTACGGGGTGCCAACACCAGAGGGAGGCCGGCCGACAGTGTCGACAGGTGTGGGTGACGAGTACGGGGTGCCAACACCAGAGGGAGGCCGGCCGACAGTGTCGACAGGTGTGGGTGACGAGCGGCAGGGCACCGGCTGCCAACACCAGAGGACAGAGGGAGGCCTCTGAGCTCCACATCGATCGACTCAAAACTGGCTAACACCGACTCGGTCAGATATAGGTCACACGGCTATATAGCCCCCTCCCCACCCACCCACACACGGCTAATTAATGGCTCCAGCTCTAGCGGAAGGAAAATGTCCGTCTAGCCGAATTCTTCTGGACAACTCTTTACTTCACATTTCAAGGACACCTGACCTTACCACTCTGGTGCTACGCCAGCTTGCATCGCCGACCCCTACCCCATATACAGAAGCATATCGGAATTGGTCTCCAGCTGGTTAACTGCACTGGCATTTGAACCAATACCAGAATAGCCACCGCGAAGTGGTTTCACACACCGCGAAGTGTACGTACGTCATAAAATACACAAACAGGAAACACAAGCAGTGGGCATATGCGCTGACTGCCATTCATTTGCACTTCTATGAACACTATTTGTACTTGGACATATTTCAGCTACGCACATCGACTTCAGCATTACCGGCTTGTGTACCACGAACACAATCTCGCATCACATTTCGAGGTATTTAGATATTGAAAAATGGTTGCAGCTATGTCGCGGGCTCACGTACGCCAGACCGCTGGAACTCAAGCCGCTGTCTGAGCCGATCAGTCTGCACGAATGATTACTCAATGTCACGATAGACTTTCAATATCTTCAGCCAGACATACGCCATTGACGAAATATAAGAATGGCATGTAACTTTGATGATGTGACGGTGATCATGCTTCGGTGCAAGCCTCAAATCCACCGAATTTCTGCGCACATTGTAGGTGCCTCACTTGTTCGCATGCTATTAAACAGAAAAGCAAACCAGTGACACGAAACAGTTGGTAACAGACATATTTTACTTTCATGGGGCAGTAACTACAATGGTTGCAGTCGTACCCTTTTCGGATCATTTCTCTTTGCCTGTTGACACAGAATGTAATGCCGGTGCTTTTTGTCGGTGCTTTACCGACAATGCGCGCAGAAATTCTGTGGTTTGAGGCCCACACCGCAACATGGTCACCGTCACATCACCAAAGTTACATTCCATTCTTATATTTTGTAAATGGTGTATGCCCGGGTTAAGATACTGAAAGTTTATAAACTCAGAGTGTAGAATGTTGCATGTACATCTATATGTATATATATATATATATATATATATATATATATATATATATATATATATATATATATATATATATATAAATATACATATGCACGCATGTTCATTGAATGCCGAAGGATCACTCAGTTCATGCTTTCTTTGTAACTTTGCCAAATCGTTTCATATCTAAGTAGTTTATCGTCGTTCGATAAACGGCAAATTAGATAATCGATACTCATATGCTTATTCACCTAGAGTTTCAGATAAGGGTTATCCATTATGAAAATATGTATTGTGATGGCGGTCTGGTTGCTATAAGCAGTGCATATTTAAAATCACTCAGTTAGAAATATCACGTGTTGGTGCACTGCCATCTGGCATCTTGCAGGCACCTATGCAGATTGATAACATACTGAATCCACGACATAACTGAACAGTGCAACCATTAGTCCCTAATTCCTTCATATGCTTACTTTCATTCGTTTGTTTGATTCATTCATTCATTGATCTGGTCTTCTCGTGTTATGTTATTATAGGCCGAATAATTCTAGAGTAACTAACATACAATGCCATCTTTTTATTCAGGGTTGGTTGTTGCTCTAGCGACGCTTCACTGATCGGTGATGACGTCTCACGATGTTGACCAGAACAGCTCCAGGGTAGCCCACGGCGTCAGCTGCTTGTCCAGGACCGACTGTTGCTCGCTGATCAGTGACGTTTCACCGACTGGAAGTCGTCTGCTGCTTACCATCCACAGGAGCTTCGCATTTCTGTCAGATCTTCACCGCCAAATTTCGCTGGCGCACCTCTATCATGTGCTGGCTCGGAGCTCCTTCCTGCAGGTGCATGGTCAATCTTCGGGATAATGAGGTGGTAGTCATGGCAATGTAATCACCAGAATGATGAAGCTGACAGTCTCCATATGGGCATTTCAACTCGTAAATAACATTGGTGTGTTTCAGCAGCCAGCTGTCCTATGATGGGTTGTGCCTCAAGAGAGCATCCACCTACTTTCGGGTTCTTGTTGAAGTACGGCTGAGCATAGTGCTGTTCAGCTGGCCGGCGGTGTAGTGGAAGATGATGTGCCTCGGCACTCTATCGCCGACTTTGTGTGATTGTGTCATTTTATTTCGGTAGAACAGTTTTATGTTCGGTTTGTCGTGCTTTTTGCTCTTGGTATGGGTCCGTACTGGCCCTAGAGGGGCTCGGTATGTCATGCGGCCGTCGATTTCGTTGTCTATTCTCAGTAATGATGTAGCTGTTGTTGATGAGTGCTTGCTGAAGTCGATGTAGCTCTTGGTGGGAACTCTTCTGTTTAGTAATTGAAAGCACAACTTACGAAAGCACGGTACCAATCTGCGCTTTAAAAGCATAACTGCTCTCCAAAACTCAAGTACCGCCACCCAGCAAAGTCGACGGAAGAGTGCTGAAGAACATAGTCTTGAGCAAAGTCTCCTGGGAGCAGGATAATACTAAGCTCAGTCCCATTGTCTCCTTCAAGAGCCCCAAACTAAGAAGCTTGATCTTGAGGAACAATCCAACAAAGAACAGTGGTCCACTGAAACTTGTCAATGTCATTTACCGGTTAAAATACCATTATGAAAACTTTCAGTTTCATCATACTACTGATTACATCGGTACGAATACCATCTTATCATTGCAAAAATTGGCCATGCACCTGCAAGCAGGAACCCCTAGGCAGTACGTGCTTAATTTGCACCAGTAAAAACGCTCCCGAGAATCAAACCGGACGGAAAACACCATACAGCTCAGAAATGGAGCAATTCCCTGTCCCATGAGGTGAATTTCGCCTCATCTGCCCAGTTTCCTGTAACACTGTCTCCTCTTGAGAATACTCCGACCGTGCTGCTATGGGGCTCCTGTACGTCATGCACGTGTCCTGTAGCACTCTCTCCCTGAGACCAGTCTGGCTGCGCTGCTATGGGGCTCCCGCGCGCCATACAGGGACACCATGGCATGCCGTTGTTGGCTGAGAGCTTGTGGATCGACCGCAACTGCCGTTTTGTAGACGCGCGTGCAAGAAAATATCAGATCACCTAAATAAGTGGAGCGTCGCGCAGTACGTCGCGAGAGCTTCTACAAAACGCTTTCCTCAGACAAAATTTCAGTTTGCTCCGATCGGTTCGAATCGGAACGGGAATTTCAATTTCACAAAGTACGAGTCATTGCCAACTACGCATCCAAACTTTCTTCGCATGTGCACATCAATTACCTGCTCCGGGCATCGCCCTCGCTCTTAGTGAAAGGAAAATGAACGTTGTAGTATTGCCAGACCACCTGAAATCACACCACTGGAAATAATGTCGCTGAAAGCAATTGCCATTGCTCAAAGTTCAGATTCAAAGTGCGCCAAAATTAAAAACGTCACATATGTGCTGCACGGCAGAAAACTCATCAGTTTGTGTGCAGTGGTGCCACAGAACGTCAATGCACTGGTGGTGTGCCCCCAACAACGTCATCGCCAGCTGAGGGATGACCTACATCTACTACGTATGCATTATCTGGCTTAGGGGTATTTTTAAAGCGTAGTAACCGTGCAGCTTAACCACAATATGGCTAGTTTCTGCTTGGTTAATTCAATGCCAAGTGCTGGCTGCTCGTGTCGATCGGCGGCACATAACCGGTGAAAGTCATCCGGCGATTGGATCACTGATATGCATAGCTGGCGGTGAACATGACCATTGACCATATTTCCTCAGAAATAATCCACTATGCATTGTGCTGGCCACGACAAGAGCCATTCGTCCAATCGGAGTCCACCGCAAATGTGTCTTGGACAACCACAAATCAGCTTTGATTGTGAATTATGTATAGCTGTCAACTGAGCACAAGCTGTTAGAATAAACTACATCGACTTGTTCTGCCCCGCCCGACCTCACATCTTAACTATGCTTCTCTCCACACTTTTCCCTCCACCACTTCTATCCTATAGTCTCGAAATGGCCAGAGCTGGCCGAAGTCAGACCCAATGCCAACACGATATGACGATAGCAATCTGCATGTGTCCCGGAAGACTGATTTAGCCGTAATCCCACACAACTTACAAAACTGAAATACATTGACAGACAGCAGGTGAAGGACGAAGGACTTAAGGTACGAACGTAAGTTGGATTGGAGCGCCAAATCGTGGGGATTCAATTATCAGCCAGCACGTAACTCAAGGCATCAATTATACAGTGTACGGCCACAGACTAACCTTTGCCCGACTGGTCGAAAGGTGATGTCAGCTTTGACTGGGATATAGTGTTTTAACCCCTCCTCTAATTCGAAAACGGTGCGTCGAGACAAAAAAAAACTGGCTTTTCTGACAACCAACATGTGAACTGATGCCAATGTTGGACATTTATTTTCTGCTTCAGAACGACAGATTATGTCATTGCAATGCTATTTTGAGGTCTGGGTCAGGTCACGAGTCCAACTAGGCCATGGATCTGAAATGACTTCGAATGACTGTGGTAACCTTGGGGTTAATTCTTAGGTTAATTTTTACGATGAATTCAAACTGAACTACCATTTGCATCTCATAGCAGAGGCGAGGCAAAGAGGTGCGGGGGCACCCCTTTGCAAAACAAAACTTACAATAGCTGAAACAAGACATTTTGGGATATGCACCACACGAAATCAGAAAAGGTCGTGTGGTTGGGCACACATGATATTCTGCGATGAGTAGTGTGTAACACAAGGCACATGAAGTTAACAAATTCCGCTGAAATCCGCTGAAAGTGAAGCAAGCTTGCGAAAAAGGGCTGCAGTTGACCTAAATTCCGGTTAAGCTAGGTCAGTTTCCCCCAAAATCTGGTGGACGCAAGTTGCAGTGCTTCACACATATCATTACATATGTAAGTTTGTACGAAATTTGTCTGCCTTTTAATTTTACCATGTAAACGGACGGGTATCTTATGGAAGGTCGACCTCTTTGACCTGACCTATATTAGTAGCCTGAGATGACCGTAGGTCAAACGTTTTACCAAATGATGTGCAAAAGATGTAGGAAAAGGCACACAAAATCCTGCAGCGCTATATTCGCTCACTTTTCACAATCGCGAAAAATCTTTATGAGGGTTGATTACCCCCATATAGGGTTAGAACCACAATTCAAGAAACGAGCATAATACTACGAAAGGCCAACTGAAGGATGCCTGATTTAGTGTGAAGGAAACTTGAACTTGATTTCGCGTCCATTAAAATGCCTACTTAGTGTTGGACTGTGCGGATGAATCAGAGGGTTTTCGACAGGTGTGGGTTCTATGCAAATGATTGTGTGGAGGAGAGGGAGGCGGAAGGGGAGGATATCAAGTTCAGTTGAGAACAAAATGAGAATGAATCAGGATAGTGGTAGCTTTTGCTACCAGCGAGGCAACGCGCTCTCGCCGCGTTTCCCCATAACATATATATTCAGTGAGTAGAACGGAGAACAGAGGAATGCCATGTGCTCGAAAACGTTTCAGACTCAAGACTCGGAGGCGGATGGGGCAATATTTTGCATGTGTTACTGGCATTGCCAACAGGAATATTCCATGTATAAACGACACTAAACGACATATATAAACGACATGGCGACACTAATTTTGACCTTCCCATGCCAGTAATATAGCCAGCTGACCACAATCACGCCAGCCGTGTACACCAGGGTCAGGGTCGGAAAATAGGCTGTTCATGAATTTTGGGCATCCGGATCATCACCCTCTCCAGACAATTATCCCCTCATTGTTTCATTGTTTCATTTAGAGGTTAACTAGTGCTGTTTGAAAACCAACTGCTCTGTAACCAAGTGCTTAATATTCACTGGAAAGTGCACACTGAAATTCGAATGTCACGGGTTTGAAGATTAGCACCCTTTCTGTATTCGGTTACCCCTAGATTTTCCTTTCCACCGGAGCAGAGTGTGGACGTGCCCTTGACCAGAGCAGAGTGTGGACGTGCCCTTGACCAGAGCAGAGTGTGGACGTGCCCTTGACCAGAGCAGAGGAGGACGTGCCCTTGACCAGAGCAGAGGAGGACGTGCCCTTGACCAGAGCAGAGGAGGACGTGCCCTTGACCAGAGCAGAGGAGGACGTGCCCTTGACCAGAGCAGAGGAGGACGTGCCCTTGACCAGAGCAGAGTGTGGACGTGCCCTTGACCAGAGCAGAGGAGGACGTGCCCTTGACCAGAGCAGAGGAGGACGTGCCCTTGACCAGAGCAGAGTGTGGACGTGCCCTTGACCAGAGCAGAGTGTGGAGGTGCCCTTGACCAGAGCAGAGTGTGGACGTGCCCTTGACCAGAGCAGAGGAGGACGTGCCCTTGACCAGAGCAGAGGAGGACGTGCCCTTGACCAGAGCAGAGTGTGGACGTGCCCTTGACCAGAGCAGAGTGTGGACGTGCCCTTGACCAGAGCAGAGTGTGGACGTGCCCTTGACCAGAGCAGAGGAGGACGTGCCCTTGACCAGAGCAGAGGAGGACGTGCCCTTGACCAGAGCAGAGGAGGACGTGCAGACTCAGCGACGTCATCTGGAATTTCTCTTGGGGTATTATGGTGAAGGAGGTGCAAATTATGGACCAATTTATCGGCATCACCAGGGATATGGATCAACAGTCTGATGAGGGTGCCGATTCAAGGCCGCTTCCAGTATTTTGTCTCGAAGTGTGAGGTGCTGATTCAAGGGAGCCATAAAAAATTTGAAGTGGTGAAGGTGTTGATTCAGGGACGTCACCAGTGGAATTTCCGATGATTCAGGGGCATTTCGAGTTTGTTTAGAGATAGTAGAGGCTGGTTTATGGGGCGCCACCGAGACTTCTCTCGAGTTAGTGACGCCAGTGCCAATTCGTGGCCGTTTCCAGAATTGTGCGGCACGAAGAATAACATGCCGATTCGAGGGCTTCATCTCTCAATGGATGGTGAAGCTACATTATGACCTGTATTAATACACACACACGTCATCTAAATGTAAGATGTCAACTTGAATCATCTACTTATTCTAGCATATTCCCAATAAATAAACCCTTTGGTGAAGGGTAGAGGTCACTAGATCAACCACCAATTTTAATGCAAAGTCAATTACCCATATATATATATATATATATATATATATATATATATATATATATATATATATATATATATATATATATATATATATATATATATATATATATATTGCATGTATATATGCATACATATATGCATATATCTATACATATATATATATATATATATATATATATATATATATATATATATATATATATATATATATATATATGATATTGACAGATAGGGGCGGGGATGGCCGAGTGGTTAAGGTGTCGGGCTATGGGTACCAAAGGTCCCGGGTTCGACTCTAGCGACATTTCACAATCCCGCACCCACCGGCGAAACAGTGTGGGCGGCGCCATTAGCCGTGAATGTGCATAAAGTGCGTCGTGAACCAACCAATAAACAAAACAAAACCATATTGACAGATAGATGGATAGATAGATATATATCCACGCAGAACTGCTCATTATGTGTTGGTCAGGAAGTTTCATACCCGCCGCCTACTCAGGCCTGGGGACTACATAAGGGATCATTCTTTGCGATTTCATAATGTAATGGATGAGTGTCATGTGCATACTATTCTGACGACGGAACGTCTCTGGCTACTCGTGTTTAAGCATAGGAAGAGATCGACGCATTCATACCGCTTCCCGTCTCGTTTTATTCCTGGTGAAGGGTTACAGGTCACGTCTACTCCATGCATGAGTCAGATGCTTGGGCGGAGATCCGAATGGGTCTCGGATATCTGAACCCTCACCCGCTCTGGTTTGGTACCCTGCCTCAAGCTAATTTGTCCCTCCCCCCCTCCCATTCAATCTGAAAATATGTCTTCGAAATATGTGTGAGAATGGGACTTTCCCCGTGGACTTCGCTAAATATTTCAAGCCCTGGTCAGATCGTATGTCTTTCCGCATACTGCAACTAATCAGTGCTTACATTGTGCATTACATCAGTTCACCATGAGTTCGCGAACGTTAAGCAACTTGGAGTTGAGACAACTATTAGAGCAGAGCCCAGCAAGTACCAGATTCACTGCGAACGGTCTCTTCAACTAAAGCTTTTTAATCATTCGGCTAGATGGCGCGCACCACGAAGGCTTTCACGAGATCGGAATGTCTTTGTTGTCCCAGTTAGGCTGCAGCTGAGTGGAACACACAGCTAGTCTGAAGCTCCAAGGTTGTCCACATTCGCACGCATCGATACGCATCGTACGCAATACGTACTATGTTCCCTGCGCTGGCCCGCCACTAAGGTGTGGAACAAGCATACGACATCGGAGGAAGAGCCTCAATTTACCCAAGTTGGAAATGTGGCCATGGGCGACCACGTTGTCGAAGTTTGCGTGCAATTGAGACGTGTGGACAATAGCGATGTCTGGGGACAATACCATGTTTCAGTCTGGAATCCGACTATTTATTGGCAAATATGCAAGGGCGGATCCAGCCGGTTGATTTGGGTAAAAACTGCCAACAAACCGTCAAATTTCCCACAAAATCTACCAAAATTTTCAATGGTATACAGAGTAGGATTGACCACACTTTTGATGAGTTATAGAGGAAAATTCACTCCGCGGTCGCATTGGTAAAAATATAGCTTCCTCCGGCTTGGGATGCCGCAAATGGCATGATTCTTCCCTGCCCTTCAACCTTTTGTGGGAAGTAGCCAAATTTTCCTCTCCCCTGGATCCGCTCTTGGAAATATGACGCTGAGGGGGATTGTCACTACCACTTGCCAGGCTATGGATTAGTGACACAACTATACGCTACATTCACTTAGAGGCATGGGAGTTGTTGTTTTCTGAAAGGTATGGGGATGGCAATACATGGAGGAAATTGGCGGACCCGAATGGATTGGGATGGGGGTGGGGCATATTCACTGGGGTCTAATGTTAAAAGTTGAAATTATTGGGAACAAAGCCGACATTGAGGGGACATTTGTCCCCTCAAAAGCATACCAAGCAACACACATGCTTTGAGGCAAGCTATTAACAGAATCGAACCGGAATCACAAAGTCAGGGGGAGGCGGTAGCTTGTATTCCCCGAAGCAACATTCCTGCTAATAGATCTTTCACCATCGACGGTAATTAGGAAGCCCCATCCGCACGAGCCAAGACAGGAAGCACCTAGCCGCGTGATGTGTGTCGACCTTTGCGATTAAAATGGCGTTCTCTCCGTTTCACTTGCAACATACCTTGCAATACTAAATCAAGTCTGCTCTCTTTTGGCCGAGTGCCGCGGCATGAACTGCACCCGTCGCCTCGCTGGTCACACAGGGCCGACACGACCCACCCCGCATGGGCGGAGCCGGCCGGACGGAAGCCGACGACACTGCGTGGAGACGCGTTGCACACTGACCTTCGATGATGTCGTGAAGGTCGCCGTTGGACGGCGGCGGCCGCAGTCGCCGCGGGTCGTGCGGCGCCGGCGCGGCCGGCCGACCTGGCGACCGGGGCGCGCTGCGGCGCAGCACCGGCGGCGACACGGAGAAGTCGGTACAGTCGGTGCTGATCACACTCAGACTGATGTCAGAGTCCTGCGACAGGCTGGCGGCGGTCGTCTTTCCTGCCGGCGACAAACAGACGCGTCGTTCTCCGAAATTGGCCGTGGCCGTAGCCGCGCTAGCCGCTAGCCAGGCGGCTACATACTCTAGCTGGAACGGCTTCACGCAGCCGAAACCGGATCGGGCATGTGCATTAAACATGTTCAACGACAACAAGTCGCCATTCGAGATACCCCGACTCGTTGCACACTCCATTCTGCAGAGCAGCACAATCGGGGGTTATCAAATACAGCTTATCCAGTATGCCGAGCCCCGCGTTCCGTTTGCCAACAACTGCACGCGCACCATCCACCGTCGCCACAATTGAGACCGCCGCTGCAACGAGACTTGCCCGAGATCGCGTGGCCGGAGTCAGTTTTCGCGGAAAGGCCGGGCCCTATTGTCGGTTGCATCAGACGGTTTGATCTGACATCGACAGCGGCGAGCCGGCTGCCCGGTAGCCGGCCGGTGACGGGACCGATCAGTCTGCGCCGGCGCCGGCCAGCTGGTGTCCGGCCCCGCTCACGAGCGCCAACACGGGTCACGGCCGCCGGCCGACGCCAGGTCGGCCAGCCGATGCTAATTCGCCGGCGCCATCTGATAACACGGAGCGGCTGCCGTCGATCGGCATCCGGGCGACCAGACAGTGACGACGCCGGACACCGCCCCACTCTGGCGGCCTGACACCTGACTCCGCCAGCGGTTGCGTGAGACGAAATGTACAACCCTCAATATACCAGGAGGTGCTGAGTCTGCATCAAAGGTAGCGTTAGGGATTATGCTATATTACTCAACATTTCGGCCAGGGGCCATCGTCAGGAGATGGCCCCTGGCCTGACGACTGGACAGGAGATGGCCACACTCCTGACGATGGCCCTTGGCCGAAACGTTGAGTAATATAGCATAATCCCTAACGCTACCTTTGATGTAGACTCAGCACCTCCTGGCATATTGAGGGTCGTACATTTCGTCTCACGCAATGTCTAAAACCCAGGAGCACTTAAGAGCCATTCTTCGTTGTATTAAACTCCGCCAGCGGTGGCCAGCTGGCAGGCCGCCACCTGACAGCGGCAATGTGAGGTCATCACGTGACGTCGAGGGCCGAGTGCGAGGCCATCCATACTTCGGTTGCGGGGTCAGACGTGGGCTGCCCTGTAATGGTGTCGTCCGCATGACCAAGTTCTCGACTCAGAGAGTGGCGGTGACGATGCGAAGGCGTGGAGCACGGGGCGACGGGTCCGAGCGAGGCAGTACCACTGCCTGCGCTCCCACGTTGCGCTTCCTGGAAGTGTATATTTAACGACTTGCGAACGCCATTCTTCAGAACCCTAATCTGAAAGTTTGTTGGGGTGACTTGGCCGATAGGGGCCTATGCCAAGCAGAGGTCGTTGCCAACTGCGTGGTCTTGCATGGCGTCTGTCCCGAGCACACGGCCCGTTTGGGGATTCCAATTGAACAGTGCAGCGCGCCACCACTGGTTCGGTACGACCATCATTCGCGGCGTCCCTGACCCTTCGCAGCCAGTTGTCAGCTAACATTCTTAGCTGGAGAATAACCACCCCAGCGGTAACTCAAATCCTGCTTTGCCGGGGCAAAGAACATCAACGCCACCCCATCCCACCAACCGAGAGACAATGGACCGGCATAGGTCGGCCTTTTCTGGAAGGTGCCATGTTTTTGTCAGGCTTGCACTGCAATGCAAATCTGGCCATTTTACGAAAGAAAGGCGTCGCGAACAACGCCAGCAGCCTCCAGTCAGTTTTCACCGGGTGTCTTTTGGAGACCTCTTCCCCATCACATGGCCAGCCATTCGGTCGAGTCCCGGCTGTATTACTGGCTGCAGCGTCATCACACCCAACGGTCGGCCAGATGTGGCACGCTGACGCAGATCACGTCCGTCAGTCGGCCTGATGTGGCACTCTGATGCAGATCACGTCCGTCAGTCGGCCTGATGTGGCACGCTGACGCAGATCACGTCCGTCAGTAGGTCTGATGTGGCACGCTGACGCAGATCACGTCCGTCAGTCGGTCTGATGTGGCACGCTGACGCAGATCACGTCCGTCAGTCGGCCTGATGTGGCACTCTGATGCAGATCACGTCCGTCAGTCGGCCTGATGTGGCACGCTGACGCAGATCACGTCCGTCAGTAGGTCTGATGTGGCACGCTGACGCAGATCACGTCCGTCAGTAGGTCTGATGTGGCACGCTGACGCAGATCACGTCCGTCCGTCGGCCTGATATGGCACGCTGATGCAGACCACGTCCGTCAGTCGGCCAGCCGGATCCGAGTCATCACGACCGGCTGACCGCTGCAGCGGCCTGTACCCGCAGTGGTGCACCAGTCGAACCGTTCAAGAGCAGCTCTGAACAGTCGACGAACTCTATGAGCCGTTGGCGGCAGATGGATGTGAACTTTAAACTTTAAACTTCAAACCATGCCGGCTGAAACGGTCTTGAGGCACCGAGGGCCTTTATGCGTTTTATAGTTCAGCATGGATGGGCCGACCGCAAATATGAATATCCCGGTCACAGTCTGCGCAAGTGATGCCAATTCGTCCTAGATGGGATCAGCTAATGCTATTTATTTCGCAATGTAATTCTGGAGGGCAGCGACCTGAACAAAACACTGATTTAGACTTTGCATCGCAAATTGGCATGCATTGTCAATGTGACCGTCTGTGGTGAGCCAGTAATAATAGCGACTCTGTCTGTGTCAGCAATTTCAGCCGCTGATCCGAACCCGTGACGGACCCAGGCATGCTTCCTAATTTGCATCACTAGTCAGCACTGCCCCAGGAACACACCCGTAAAAGTGGGTCGTAGAAACTGAGCATTACCGAGTGCAGGAACGGTTTCATCTCCTTTATTTTTAAATGCAGCGAAATTAAAGGTGCTGGCGGATAATTCCTCTACACGGACGGTTCAAGTGTGATGAACGATCCGCATCCGACTGGAAATCTCAGTCACCCATTAATCTCTGGCCGGCAAGGCGAGGGGCCAGGTCGGTGTCCCTCCATAAAGCTGCTCATCACCTCCGCCGGCGAGAGGCCGGTCCGGACCCGACTCACGCTCCTTGTCGCTACGACCGGCCATCGACAGCCGAGTGTGCGCGCCGCACGCACCGCGCCGGTGCCCTTGGCGGTCCGAGCTGCTCCCGCCCAGAGCGGGCACCGTTACCGGCCATCGCCAGACCGCGGCCTATCACGCCCATCGGCCGTCGCCACTGCAGGTGATGGCGACGGCCACGCCGCCGATGGTGACGACGAGCCCCTGAACGCACACACGCCACTACTGTCTCGGCGCCCAGCCATGTCCATCGGTCTGGGCCGGCCGGCCGGGCACGCTGAGGCGCGTGCCGTAAAAACGTCACAGTCAGTTACCACTCTCCGTGGTATCTTGTGCAAGGCTCCCAGGCTGTCCACACGTGGTAGTGTTCCCCCACGACGGCTGGCTGGACTGTACGCGTCCCAACAAGGTATATATATATATATATATATATATATATATATATATATATATATATATATATATATATATATATATATATATATATATATCTCTCTCTCTCATATATGACGCAGGCAAAACATAGTAGCGTAATGGAACAGCCAGTGGGGATTTAACAGAGTGCGACAAGTATCCGTTTTACAGCGCTCTGCACATGAATCATAAAGACACCACCAACGAGGAAGAATTGTGAGACTAGCAAGAAGTTGGCTTGAAGGAACATAACAGCAGCGGCCCAATATAAAAGTACGAATCCACTATAACTCAGATGAGCAAAGTATCCCTGATAATGAGTAGTTATTGAGTCAAAGTAGCTGGATGAATATGGAAGTAAGAGATAATCGCCCACTCGATTGAAGCTACTTATTTCCTCTCAACATACGGACACTTCTGAGGACTTAAGTGGCATGGCAATACGCATCCACGAATTGTTGCTCATCTATTGAATGCTGGATAATGGCATCTGTCTGTCGTTGATTATAGGCAGTGAGCGGTTTTGTCGCGGGAAAGGGGTGGTTAATCCATCTGGGAGCAGATCTTCTCGAAAGCATCAGATGAAACAATAAAGTAAAATACAAATTAATAGTGATGTTAAGTTAATTTTTAATGCGACATCTATTCTTGTTTATGGTGGTGGCTTTGAGCAATGTGCTCCCTTGCCCTCCATTGCATTCCCTATTACTTTAAATCAAAAGGGAAACACCATGAAACTGTTCCATTTTTCGCCGTACGTGCTTTTATGACATCCCGAATGGTGCAGGCCCAAAATCGGAGCAACAAGTCATCAATGGATAAAGGATGCTGACGAGGCTGCGATGTAGAATGAAGATAATGTACCGCACAAAACATATGTCACGTTACCGCATGTAACGTGTGTCGTAGGCATCATAATTTTAAAAAATCGCATGTCAAGAAACCCCACAGAAGAAGACATTGTTCAAGTGTTCGCAATTGCATGCGTTACTATTATAAGGTGGATTAGTCTTCTTCTTCTTTTTTATTCTGCGGTGGAGTAAGTGAAATGATTTCCATAGGTGTCACTTTGTGAAATCGCTTAGGGGTGAAGGAAATGGCCTTTTCCACGGCCAAAATTTCCTCGAAAACCATTTCCATCCAGTATATGTCTATACGCCAAACAATTAAGCTTGGGCATGGTTCGGATGACCACATTAATGATTGAGAGGGCGGTGTCCCTCCACTCGCCCTTAGCGTACGCAATGTGACGCCCCTGATGGCTTATGTACGAGCCTTACCAGCCGAAGGTTCTGTGGTGGACAGCTGAACCTTCGGAAACTTTGAAACCCAATCTTAGGTGGATTGTTCCCAGCGGGATGATTTCATGGTGGAATCTCAGCTGTTCTAGGGAACACCTGAAGCATAATTGTCCAAAGCAAAAGTACACACCTTCCTTGAAATTATATAGAGGAGTATATACCGAATCCATCTGGATTTTTGTCAGCAGAATGATAGGTCTTTACATAGATGTAACATCAGCATCTTGCGGCAACCACCCGCCAACGAATGCTCCAGTTACGGCCAACATTTCGGCTGCCTGCCTGTTATGGTTGTAAAGTATTGTTTCGTACACAACCAGCAGGTAACGCGGGCAAATTACCTTACAACCACAACATGATTACTTAGCTTAGATTACTTAGATTACTAACTATTATGGTTAGCTTAGATTACTCACTATTGCTACCTTCCTACTTTCCTACTTTGCACTCTTTGCCACGTGTTACTTTTTGACGTTTGCTCGAAGCAGCCTCAATAAGAAGATCTGAAAACAATAGAAATACAATTCGCTGAAGATTACCGCACCGGATGTACTTCGGTGCTGGCGCAAATTGGACTCTGAAAAGCCCTCCAAGCTGATTCTAAAAGTTCAAACAACTCACAAATAACTGAAATAACTCACATAGCGCGACATATCTGAATCCATGTATCTGTTCGCCGGACGTTCCTGATAGATTGCCGATATTAACCGGCCACTGCAGGCATCGGGTGTGCTAACTGTGCAGTCACTGGAGCGCACTGGACACCGTCCAATGGACAGCGGACAGGACGCATTGGATACTCGTAACGGGTTTATCGCATACCATTCCAAAACAGATCTGAAAAGAGCCTAGCATTACCATGACTAGCCGGAGCTATTCCCCGCCCAATTCGTGGAGGTCAACACCGGTACAATCAACACGCCGGCAAACATGTACACGAGAGAGAGAGAGGGAGATACAGACAGAGAG
>JAOTOL010001409.1:937500-948276 GCA_034440575.1 Imbricaverruca yamaguchii | reverse complement strand
CCCCATGTCGCATCTTTTGTGTAACTTTTTAAACTTTTTGTTGAAAGCTTTTCTTTCAGATTAACAATTATATTCAAATAACGTAGGTAATTGTAGAGTGTACTGGACGAATGTAGATCATTCAAAAGTGCATATTTTCTTCATTTTTATTATGGGATGCACAGCTCCCGTGGAAACACATTTTGTCTAAATGGAAACTTCATCTTGAGTACAAACCTATCCGCTGTAGTGTTTCCGCTATAATTGTATGCTTCTGTGGGTGTTTTGCTTTAAAATCAGCTGGCAGTCCAATGTTTGTTGGACCAGAATTTCCTCCGATAAAGCATTTTTCTTTCGATTAAAATCCGATGATTGTTCGCATCGCGAAACCGTCACGGTGTCGCTGGTGAAAATGTGCATTAACCTGCGAGAACGGGTTACCCATAGTTCATTATTGCCTCCTGCCTCTTGTGCACTCGAGGTTCATTACGAGTTGGCCCTCTTTTGACTTCCACGGTGTTGGAATTTTTTATGTCACAATAGCGCTTGCTGGACGAAGCAACTGCTTTTTGTAGGTAAGCGACCACCAGGCTAGACCACCGTTCCAAATCCTCAAGGAAAGAATTACTCATGTATTACTCATCATGTACGATTGTATTTGGGTACATCTAAAGCACCTCAGCTTAATCAGTTAAACAGTGGTAAGTTCTACAGAATGCACCGATACTGTACATCTTGTTAAAATTTATGCGATGAAGTGATTTTTTGGGGCTATTTTTGTATAGCATCATTTGATTTTGCGGTTGGAAATTGCAGCTGAATTTAAGATTTCTCCTGTCTTAATCTTGTCTTATAGTTATGTTATCGGAAGATACGTGTGTGATTCGGTAAGAATTTGGCTAATTCCTTCCGTGTTTACTAGCTCTTCCAAACAGCTACTGTTCCGTTAAGAAGCAGAATGGAAGATTCCAACCATCACATAATTGGTCGGTATGCGTTGTATCGCAAAGTGTGTGCAAGTTTTGTAGCAGCTGGCATGTGTTCGCAGCCTTCATTTTGTTTCAACCGACCTCTGGCGATTCTATTCCCGTTCAAGAAATAAAACATCACAGCGTCCGATGCGCAGTCAATTATGCGAAAAATGCAGACTTCCCTAAATCTGTTACTTCAAATTTGTGTCCATCAATTCCAACGACTTCCGAATGGCCATAGAATACTCCCGAATGTAATGATAAGAAAATACATAATCACTAAATCATTGAAATCCCTCAATCCCCCAAAAAGATGACGGTGTGCATAATCGTGATATGCCGTACCATTGGTTAACATGACCACCCAGCATGCTATGAAACGGGTCTGTCTAGGCAAATGCGCCCTCATGTAGTATCCATCCCCGGCGTGTGACATATGAAATGTCCGCTAAGCTTTAGACTGTGATATCTTTCAAACGTAATAGAATCGGGCCCTCTGGATCGGCCAATCGAGCTAAAAACTCCATGACGTGCAACAGTGCATGACCAGATTCTCATTTTTGGAAAGCTGAATGTTTTCAGCTTCATGTTTTCATACCCAGAAACAGAGATCACGGACCCAGCAGACAGCATTTATTTCCAACCTTCCCACCACTCTTGGGATCTCCGGCAGTGCACTGAACTGCACATTGTATACTGATGAATGTACGGAACACTCGGGGGGACGGGGCAAGAACAAGAGAAAGCCACTCTGTAGACGTCTCTGGGTTCAGCAACAGAGATGGGATAATATCGACTACTTTAGCAGTTCTATGCTAACTCCACTGTCATAGAACGTCTTTTATGCGAGGGATTCGAAAATTGTTTGTTGGGCGCGAGATAGGCTGTGTTATCCAAGCCAGGGTTTTATGTTGTTAACTGTAAAGAACATGCCTAGGAAATATATCGTCCCTCTTCTCCCAAAACAACTTTCGACTTCCCAATCATAGACAGGCCTAGGAAAAGGAAAAGATGAGTCATTCGCCCCCCACCCCAGGTTGTGAGGGCCAATAAAGCGTCATATTATGAAGGTGGCAGACCGATATCATGTGTATGGCGCAGGAATGATTGTGTCTGACCCCGTATTGGTAGGGATTTGTCACCTCTTCCCTGCTGAGTGTTTGTTTTTGTTGTTGTTTCGACACTCATGTTCCCAAGCACCGAGTGTTGTACATGCACTGCGAGTCACCTGATGATCCCGGAAAGTGCGCCCGGTCGAATCAGTTTGTGTGAATGTGCTGTATTTCATTGGCTTCGCGTACTTTGACGTATACCCATGCCAATTGTGCGCACACTCAAGTCTACGTAAGCACGAAAGCACACATGTGCAAATGTAAGTGAGCGCAAATGTATGGAGGGCAAAGTTGCGTATATGAATATAGGTCAGCGCAAATGTATGTGAATATGCAGAAATGTACATACACAGATGCAAGGGAACTTACCCATGTTTGCATGCACAAGCGTACTTCGGAGTAGCTGCACGTAAGCAACCGTACGTTAGAGCACAGGCGTGCTCAGAATATTGTTAAAATGTAGTTGTATTAAGAAGACCAGAGGTGTCTGTGGATTCATTACATTCACTAAAGTGGGGCTCGTTTAGGCCTGAATCTATGGGGTGGATCCCCCATCTATCCCCTCCATCTCGAAATCTATTGGACACATATCGAAACTGGACAGCTCAGGTTCGTCTAATATACACTTTAAGAATGTCGAAATGTCAACCTTCCCAGTGGAGAGGTCAGGAGGTAAAACGATTGGTGGATTGATAAAGGCTATTTGGGCTTGCGTTTAAATTTTACGTCGACAAAATTGTCATAGCTCGGAACAAATGATTCTTAATGGTGTAAAGCACTAGATGTCCATACATGCACATGCAAAACATCCAATGGTGCAGCCAGAAGCCTGAAGAAGGGAAGGTATCATTCGTTCCTTGCTCCTGATCTTCACAGTCAGTGCCACAAACTTGGACGTAGCTAAGAGGGTGACTGGATCGGTCACCCCATTCTTGGGATTCTACGGGTCCATGACACAGCCCGAGGGCCATGCTAGTGGCCCATTCGCACTCCTCTACGCTATTGTCTTGGTGGAGACAGAAAATTCAACATAACTTTTTTAGGTGTTGTTTGGAGCCTAAGAACGCCTCCAAGCCCTTGCAAATAATAACGGGCTCTTTGAGATGTCTACGATGTACACAAGTGGTGGGGAAGGAGGTAGATTGGGACGCTGGAATCCCTCCCACACATCTATGATTATCTACAATTATACAATTAGTTGTGGGAACATGAATAGGGAACAATTATTGAATCAGCAACACATCCCGGACATCGAAACTATTCCTTTTATAAGCAACTGTATTCGTGATCCATCCAACTGCAACAGTATTTTGGCCAGTTGGCCAACAGTTGGACTTCTCATACTCGCACAAAAAAGACAATTAAATCAAAACATAAGTAAACCCAAATGTAAACCTAGACGAGATCATTGTTTTCGAACAAAGTCTCTTGTCGAAACCCAGCGTATTCAGATACAATCGCTTCAGTCAATATGGAAGATGGCTCATAAAATGGCCATACAAGAGATATCGAACGAGAGCCATGCGGGGAGCAGCAGCATCGTGGAGGCGGCTGACAGCTTCAGTGTGTACTGACATTCGGTTGTGAACACATAGCAAATATTCATCAGCAAATATACATGGCTTTGTATTATCGGGGATCGATATGGCATGTACATTATGGCACCAACCCGCCGGTCGGTTCAGTGTGACCCGGCGAAGTAGCTGATGACTAGCGATTGCAATAGAATCCCACAACTTGTGGTCGACCACGAGTCGCTAAAGTCACGGCACCAGCCTACCCCAAGGCTCCGTGCCGTCTGGCGCGAGGCGTTCCGTGGCGGCGGCACCTAGTTGTAGACGTGGTCAGCCAATGCACTGACACGCACATGATGGCGCACACGTGGCCGGCTGGACCTAGCTGCCGACGTGGTCAGCCAACACACTGACAGACACACGTGGCCGGCTGGACCTAGTTGTCGACGTGGTCAACCAACACACTGACACGCACATGACGGCGTACACGTGGCCGGCTGGACCTAGCTGCCGACGTGGTCAGCCAACATTCTGACATGCACATGACAGCACACACGTGGCCGGCTGGACATAACAAAACTTTGGATTTCAGCCACTTCCTTTTCAATGCCATTTTCGGACACTTCAATTCATTTTCAATTCCAGTGTATTTCAATTTTTCATATTCACCATTGCTAAAAATGATATTTTCGTGACGTGTGTTGGACCTGATTCACCATCACCATAGTGAATCAGGTCCAACAATGTTAGAGCAATGTTTTAAGTATGTTTAACGTTGCCCTCTTGTAGCAGGAAAAACATAAATTATCGGACGATGGTTTTATGGTAGCAAAGATGAACATGCAATTTCATTTCCCATGCTATCCTGTTTAATGGGGACACATTCCCCCAGGCCGGGAAATGCGTCCCTCTGAAAAGGTTTCAGTGTTCCCACTCTCATTTTTCAGCTTGAGGCGCCTCTATTAAATAAAAAGGCTCCCCTTAGAAGGAAATGCGCCCCTTGCGGAAGAGCCGAGTGCATCCCTCCCCTTCGAATTTTGCAGGGAGAGGCGTCACTTCAGGCGCTTTCACAATGGAGCCGATCCAAAGAAATGGCGCCTCTCCAGACAGGTGCCCACATGAAAATTCCTGGGTTCTACACCTGATTACAACATTGCTCTCTCGCGGTTATGAACTCGGGCTAGTTATAAAATTGTGCGCATTCACGTGTGGCTTCTCTTGCAAATTTGACAACTACAGTTGAGTCATTAAAAGGAAAGCGGTCAAACTGAAAAGAAAGTTACATGTTTTGTATGTCCGTAACAGCAATGTGGCAGCGTAAATTAAAAACCGGCGATGAGAGCACCGTCCGTACAGGTTACGACGGATTTCTTGGGGAGCCCCTAGTCATATAGGATGCGAGTGACTGCTATCACAAAGGCTGCAAACAAACATAGATCTGACCGTCCTATTCCTACTACACTCAATAATTGTAAACACGCCGGACCTTCGACATTTTTTAAATTACTTCGATATTTCAACATTCTGATACCGTACGGCAAGCCACATCAAGTGATACCCACGTGATGCAAATTGAAGCCATAACCACGAAACGCAAAGACTCTGAAAATTAACACACGCCCTGGAGGGGGGTGACGAAATCCGCCTACCCCTCCCGTTTTTCGTACATCACTCCAGATAGTTACTGGCAGATAAACACCATTGTTTGCGTACCTGCTTAAAATTAACAGGCGCGTTGCTTAAAGCATGAAAAACGGAAATTGGACAACAAATTTCGAGTTAGGGGCCGTGAAAGTCCGAAAATCTCGCAGCGCCAATCCACAAAAATCGGCGCTGATGCGCTTCCCATAGATTGGCAAAAGGGAAATGTTCTTGGCAACACTAGCGACTTGTTTCATGTATATTATTATGCCATATAGTTTCAAAGTTATGTTAGATCACCGAGGTCAAGTTAGGTCCAGTTCATGACAGGTTAATGGAACCAAACTTGGTCAACTGGAATGCTGTCATAAATGCAAATGACTGTCATGCGCTTGATGTCACTTTGTGTGTTATTCCCTACACATCTTGAAAACTGCTGTTTGTCATTGTGTACCTAAGCGCTTCCATACTTTATTCATGTACTTCACTCCATTTTTTGCGAAGCCGATTGCGACGAGCCGCCCAACGGAGATGTCAGGGGGCGGCCCGGTTACAGTAACCGCAGCAGGTAATGGCCCGATAAATTGCTGCTACATAGATGACCTGAGGTCAAATGTCAGACACCACCCACACCCGCAGACTCAGAGGAAGAAGACGTTAGCTCAGATAGCGCAGGAACCACTCTACAAACCACCCAGGCACCGACAACACGAGCAACCAACAAACCAAGCACTACATCCACGAACAAACCAACCACAACACCCATGAAAACCAAAACACGTAATAAACATACTCGACACTAGACAGCATAGGAACAAACATCCGAACAACTCCTCAACCCAGTCTCTCCCAACTCTGCCCATGACATGTGTTTATTTTTTTTTAATCGAAAGAAGCTGGTGCCAGACCGACACCAGAACCTCAAACAAACGTAAAAAGGAATTGAAAAAACAGAAAAACTAAACAAAACAAAAACTAAAACTAAAACAAACAAACAAAAAGAAAGGAAAAAAGTAAAAAAAGAACCGAAAGAAAACAACAACAAAGAACTAGACAAAAGACAAAAAAAGATTGTAAGAGACAACTAACAGTGTATGACCATGTATGTTTGCAATGTTAATACCAAAAGCGATGACCCCCAACCCCCTCCACCAACTACTACCAGGCACCGTCCGGACCACCACCTCCAACCGACTTCAAAGTTGTAAACAGCCGAAATCACGGTGGCACACGGTGGCAGGCTGTTATAATTCACTTACACACACACACTCCTAGCTGGATGCTGCATGCGTGCAGAATGATTTCAAGGTTAAAAAGCCATACATTTGACATATCGTTCAACATCTTGCACTATGCATATGTGTATCGACCTTAAACCAGTCAACCACGTTGGCCATTGAATAAGCCAGACCGTCCGCTGGTGTCAGTTCCCTGTAGCCCGTCCCAAGCCTGCGTTGGAAGACCACGCATCAACTACCCCTCCCCTCCCCCAGACAACCGCACGATATAATGCCTCACCCTCGCAGTATCCAGTGACATGTGCAAGTTGCCAGTGGCGTCTTCAGCTTAAAAGTAGTAAAAGTAACAAAACTTTACTTTTGTTTAAAAAGCCGGTATCGCATAAATTGCTCGCAACGTGTCGAGCCCCAAGCAAAAAATTGCTGGTGCCTTAAAACACATCCGAAGACAAAGAAAATCGGAAAGGTTAAAAAGAACACCTAACTGGAGTCTCAGTTCGGTACCCAATCTGGAAGCGTTGTTATTTAATCAGAAATGAGGTGCGTCAAAGCTAAGCGGTTATCCGGATTTCTTAGCCACTAGAAAACGTGGGAAGGAGAGTCATCGAAGTGAATTCAGGATGGGCCCTTGCGGCCCTAAGTCTGAACACGTTATGACTTTATGAGGTGTCGTGTGTTGTCACCTATCAGCTGTTTTGCACTGCTTTGCTGGTCCTCAACATATGCGCTTTCATTCCGCTTCAGCCGGGTGTTACGTGATGCAGTTGTAGCATTTCCTTTCAAGTGGCAAATATTATAAAGTGCACGATGTGCACTGCACAGATGTTTGAGGTGACTGATGAGGCCCTGAGGACGAACACAATACCGTATGTTATTATTTATAGAGCTTTTTTTTTCCCCATTCTGTCAGCTTGCAAATCATGGCCTCCCACAAACCGGATCAAAGCATCTTCAACCAGCGATCACCCGTCTTTCCTTTTCTCATCATCTCCAACAATAATCATGATAATTTCTTCATCGGTCAGCAAGTAGGTTTCGTTCTTACTAGCAGCCAGTGCAAACTTGTAAGGTGAACACTGCCTTAGAAACGTCTGTGGGCCAATAAGTACTAAGTATGGGTATATCTGGCAATCTTAATAAAATCAAACCCTTTCTCACCTTCACATTCAAGTAACATGCCATGAAAATATGAACGTGTGAAGAATGTATAAGGGGAAAAACTCAACTCAATGAACAACAATCTGAATTGTGCAAAAGCATAGATCGGTGAACTCATAATGACCCCCTGCAGCTTTTGGCCATTTCAAAATGTTCGTTTACGGGATAAGTTGGACTGGCGGTCTATTCTTTCTCCCCATGAACATAAGTGAACAACGGATGTTCTTTAGCGGTCCCCATCCTACTGGTAAAAGTTGTGTGTTTACAATTAAAATTATCGGGTTATCGACCCAAAAGTGCTCAACCATGGTATTTTGCGAAATTCCTTGATGCGTCCCTGCTGTTCACCCTGGCCCACTCACTTTTGGGGACGTTCCTACGCCTGACCAGGCCATGAAAAGGCATCGTTGCATTTCATGGCCTGGTCATTGCCTGGCATATTGCAGACGGATAACATGCAAATGTCTTGCCATCATCCGCCACTGCGTGTCGCATTATTTTCCCACGCGTCGACGCATTGCAGGCGAAAATCGTGTGAATGTTATACGATCATCGGCCACTGCGCAACGCATTACTTTCCCACGCGTCGATGCGCGGGCTACCGAGCTCTCGAACAATAGGACAGCTGCACGCATAGACCACGTACTCAATTGTATCATCCTGCCATCTGGCGAGAAATATTGCTACCTATGATTCAGCATTCAATCTCATTAGTGTAATACGTAGACCGTGCTGCTACCTAGCGAGAGCTATCTGAAGTGATGCTTCTAGAAAATTAAAAAAGTTCTTGAATCTGTGGAGGTTGCAACCTGTGGAGGTTACGACCGCTGCTGAGTTGTGGAGGTTATGACCGCTTCGTACTTGTGGAGGTTGCAACCTGTGGGGATTACGACCTGTGGAGGTTATGACCTGTGGAGGTTATGACCGCTTCGGAGTTGTGGAGGTTACAACCTGTGGAGGTTATGACCGCTGCGGGCTTGTGGAGGTTACGACCTGTGGAGGTTATGACCGCTGCGAACTTGTGGAGGTTATGACCTGTGGAGGTTATGACCTGTGGAGGTTACGACCGCTGCGATGTGTTGAATTTGTGGAGGTTGTGACCTGTGGAGGTTATGAACTGTGGAGGTTATGATACGCTGTCATTGAGATAGATAAAGCAGGGTTAGATTCCTACCAAATGCTTCTTCGATATGTGTGCCAATTGAAATACTAAGGACACATCAATGTTTTGAAAACAGAAGACGGGCAGCTAGCTTCCGACAGCAGACATTTTTAAATATTGCAATGCATTGCTTACTTAACTATATGTGTCAATATGTCATGCAGATCATAGCCTCCGGCGAATCAACGATTATCTGGCTTCTATGGATTTTCCCGAATTATACAAGATGGAAAGAACCCCTGTAATGGTCAACAAGTGAAGGCAATCTACATATGCCCTAAGGCATGATGAAGAACAAAGCTCCTTCCGCTTCTGAATTTTGGAAAGAATTTTCCCTTTTCTTCTAGCCAGACCTGGCGAACATGATCGTAGATTACATAAATGAAGCAAAAGGAAGCGCGGTGTCTTCATATCGCACCGCTGTGGAGTGATAACATGAATAAGAAAGAGGATGTTGCGCTGAGTATTGACCCGTCCGTCTTGGGGAGGGGTCTTCAACCGTCCCCCCTCAGTTTTTTTTCGCGGATAGTGAACGAACGGCGGGCGGCAGCGCACCCAAATTTGTGATGCCTTTTCCCACGTCAATTTGGCATGCTGTTTCAAAATTTGGAAGTCAGGTCGTCTAGGGTCAACGAGTTAGTCGACGTCAAGTGAGGTCACCTCCAAGAATGTTCAACCAGTCGGCACGCTTGAACGGATACAGGTATTTTAATGAAACTTTCAGAGTTTGCTTATCTCTAGGGATGCAACAAAGCGTATCTGGATTTTTTCGACTACATATAAATTTTGCATATTTGCCAATTGCAGTTCAAATACAAGATTCTGGCTAAAGTAAGTATTTTGATTAGGGCAAGTTGACTTCCAACAACGTTTCTCGGTCTGCTCTACCCATTGGAAAAGGAAAATTAAAGAAAACTTGAAAACTGAAACTATTGACATTTCAAAAAATGTTATTTATATTTTTTGGGGCCAGGAAGAATGCATTGTCCTGGTCGATTTCGCTGTCTTTTTCTCATTCTAAATAAATTTTGTGTTTTCATGTATCCCCAAAATGAACTCCCAGAGCCAAAAACATAATGTAAACCGTGAATAGTCATGAAAATCTAACCCCCCTGGTGACGTCACTTTGTGGGGAAAAAAATAGTTTCAGGGGTGGTCTGGACGCTACTCGTCAAGCGCTTTCCGATGACACCTCTTTGGTTTTCATGCGACGTTTAGTTTGGATTTTAGAGGGGTGTTACCATCCGCCCTCGCCCCCGAGACGTGGTGTGAGGATCTGACCGGAGACGGCGCGTGTTAAGAATATATAGAGTTGCGTACTAAATAGTTTATATAATAGTGGCTAAGGCCTTGTCAAATATATTTCCGAGTGTCATGGGAAGTACGTTAATAATAGTCTTTCAAATTAAACGGGCTCAGTTTGAGGAACATTTTTTGGTTCTAACTTACGAAATCTACTGGATGTTGTGAATACTGCGAACATCATGACTTGGAGAAACAGAAGAAGCTAGGACTGACCCAACCAGTTAAGCCTTTTCGATTTTTTTCTATAACACTACACAATGTATTCCAGCTGTTGATACGTTAATTGCTATCTTGAACGTTTGAAGCTGGTTTTCCAACAAAAATGAAATATTTGGGAGAAAATGTATTATCCCATATCAGTTTGTGTAAGACAATGATATAGGGGGTACTCCCGCCAACGAAGTAAAATCACTCATGCATTTAGCGAAGGTCCTTTTACCCATTTAAAACCACACTATTTTCCTAGAGGCTCATTTGATACCAAAATGACGACGATTATACCCAAATTACAAGTGAAGACATGTCGTGGCATATTTAGCAGCATGGTGGACATAAGAGGTCATGCAATTCGTAGATTGTACAATTCGTAGATTGTACGAGTTAACTTTTCGAGGAAGCGTAGAAAACCACTGTTTATCTGTTACTTATGCCTGTAGTGGAATACTGGCATTGCGTTCATGTAGTACACTCTCCGGA